>CM029525.1:14604493-14616993 GCA_017140615.1 Eucalyptus cladocalyx
CCTGGGCCTGGGCCTGGGCCTGGGCCTGGGCCTGGGCCTGGGCCTGAGCCTGGGCCACTGGGCCTGGGCCTGGGCCTGGGCCTGGGCCTGGGCCTGGGCCTGGGCCTGGGCCTGGGCCTGGGCCTGGGCCTGGGCCTGGGCCTGGGCCTGGGCCTGGGCCTGGGCCTGGGCCTGGGCCTGGGCCTGGGCCTGGGCCTGGGCCTGGGCCTGGGCCTGGGCCTGGGCCTGGGCCTGGGCCTGGGCCTGGGCCTGGGCCTGGGCCTGGGCCTGGGCCTGGGCCTGGGCCTGGGCCTGGGCCTGGGCCTGGGCCTGGGCCTGGGCCTGGGCCTGGGCCTGAGCCTGGGCCTGGGCCTGGGCCTGGGCCTGGGCCTGGGCCTGGGCCTGGGCCTGGGCCTGGGCCTGGGCCTGGGCCTGGGCCTGGGCCTGGGCCTGGGCCTGGGCCTGGGCCTGGGCCTGGGCCTGGGCCTGGGCCTGGGCCTGGGCCTGGGCCTGGGCCTGGGCCTGGGCCTGGGCCTGGGCCTGGGCCTGGGCCTGGGCCTGGGCCTGGGCCTGGGCCTGGGCCTGGGCCTGGGCCTGGGCCTGGGCCTGGGCCTGGGCCTGGGCCTGGGCCTGGGCCTGGGCCTGGGCCTGGGCCTGGGCCTGGGCCTGGGCCTGGGCCTGGGCCTGGGCCTGGGCCTGGGCCTGGGCCTGGGCCTGGGCCTGGGCCTGGGCCTGGGCCTGGGCCTGGGCCTGGGCCTGGGCCTGGGCCTGGGCCTGGGCCTGGGCCTGGGCCTGGGCCTGGGCCTGGGCCTGGGCCTGGGCCTGGGCCTGAGCCTGGGCCTGGGCCTGGGCTGGGCCTGGGCCTGGGCCTGGGCCTGGGCCTGGGCCTGGGCCTGGGCCTGGGCCTGGGCCTGGGCCTGGGCCTGGGCCTGGGCCTGGGCCTGGGCCTGGGCCTGGGCCTGGGCCTGGGCCTGGCCTGAGCCTGGGCCTGGGCCTGGGCCTGAGGCCTGGGCCTGGGCCTGGGCCTGGGCCTGGGCCCTGGGCCTGGGCCTGGGCCTGGGCCTGGGCCCTGGGCCTGGGCCTGGGCCTGGGCCTGGGCCTGGGCCTGGGCCTGGGCCTGGGCCTGGGCCTGGGCCTGGGCCTGGCCTGGCCTGGGCCTGGGCCTGGGCCTGGGCCTGAGCCTGGGCCTGGGCCTGGGCCTGGGCCTGGGCCTGGGCCTGGGCCTGGGCCTGGGCCTGGCCTGGGCCTGGGCCTGGGCCTGGGCCTGGGCCTGGGCCTGGGCCTGGGCCTGGGCCTGGGCCTGGGCCTGGGCCTGGGCCTGGGCCTGGGCCTGGGCCTGGGCCTGGGCCTGGGCCTGGGCCTGGGCCTGGGCCTGAGCCTGGGCCTGGGCCTGGGCCTGGGCCTGGGCCTGGGCCTGGGCCTGCCCTGGGCCTGGGCCTGGGCCTGGGCCTGGGCCTGGGCCTGGGCCTGGGCCTGGGCCTGGGCCTGGGCCTGGGCCTGGGCCTGGGCCTGGGCCTGGGCCTGGGCCTGGGCCTGGGCCTGGGCCTGGGCCTGGGCCTGGGCCTGAGCCTGGGCCTGGGCCTGGGCCTGAGGCCTGGGCCTGGGCCTGGGCCTGGGCCTGGGCCTGGGCCTGGGCCTGGGCCTGGGCCTGGGCCTGGGCCTGGGCCTGGGCCTGGGCCTGGGCCTGGGCCTGGGCCTGGGCCTGGGCCTGGGCCCTGGGCCTGGGCCTGGGCCTGGGCCTGGGCCTGGGCCTGGGCCTGGGCCTGGGCCTGGGCCTGGGCCTGGGCCTGGGCCTGGGCCTGGGCCCTGGGCCTGGGCCTGGGCCTGGGCCTGGGCCTGGGCCTGGGCCTGGGCCTGGGCCTGGGCCTGGGCCTGGGCCTGGGCCTGGGCCTGGGCCTGGGCCTGGGCCTGGGCCTGGGCCTGGGCCTGGGCCTGGGCCTGGGCCTGGGCCTGGGCCTGGGCCTGGGCCTGGGCCTGGGCCTGGGCCTGGGCCCTGGGCCTGGGCCTGGGCCTGGGCCTGGGCCTGGGCCTGGGCCTGGGCCTGGGCCTGGGCCTGGGCCTGGGCCTGGGCCTGGGCCTGGGCCTGGGCCTGGGCCTGGGCCTGGGCCTGGGCCTGGGCCTGGGCCTGGGCCTGGGCCTGGGCCTGGGCCTGGGCCTGGGCCTGGGCCTGGGCCTGGGCCTGGGCCTGGGCCTGGGCCTGGGCCTGGGCCTGGGCCTGGGCCTGGGCCTGGGCCTGGGCCTGGGCCTGGGCCTGGGCCTGGGCCTGGGCCTGGGCCTGGGCCTGGGCCTGGGCCTGGGCCTGGGCCTGGGCCTGGGCCTGGGCCTGGGCCTGGGCCTGGGCCTGGGCCTGGGCCTGGGCCTGGGCCTGGGCCTGGGCCTGGGCCTGGGCCTGGGCCTGGGCCTGGGCCTGGGCCTGGGCCTGGGCCTGGGCCTGGGCCTGGGCCTGGGCCTGGGCCTGGGCCTGGGCCTGGGCCTGGGCCTGGGCCTGGGCCTGGGCCTGGGCCTGGGCCTGGGCCTGGGCCTGGGCCTGGGCCTGGGCCTGGGCCTGGGCCTGGGCCTGGGCCTGGGCCTGGGCCTGGGCCTGGGCCTGGGCCTGGGCCTGGGCCTGGGCCTGGGCCTGGGCCTGGCCTGGCCTGGGCCTGGGCCTGGGCCTGGGCCTGGGCCTGGGCCTGGGCCTGGGCCTGGGCCTGGGCCTGGGCCTGGGCCTGGGCCTGGGCCTGGGCCTGGGCCTGGGCCTGGGCCTGGGCCTGGGCCTGGGCCTGGGCCCTGGGCCTGGGCCTGGGCCTGGGCCTGGGCCTGGGCCTGGGCCTGGGCCTGGGCCTGGGCCTGGGCCTGGGCCTGGCCTGGGCCTGGGCCTGGGCCTGGGCCTGGGCCTGGGCCTGGGCCTGGGCCTGGGCCTGGGCCTGGGCCTGGGCCTGGGCCTGGGCCTGGGCCTGGGCTGGGCCTGGGCCTGGGCCTGGGCCTGGGCCTGGGCCTGGGCCTGGGCCTGGGCCTGGGCCTGGGCCTGGGCCTGGGCCTGGGCCTGGGCCTGGGCCTGGGCCTGGGCCTGGGCCTGGGCCTGGGCCTGGGCCTGGGCCTGGGCCTGGGCCTGGGCCTGGGCCTGGGCCTGGGCCTGGGCCTGGGCCTGGGCCTGGGCCTGGGCCTGGGCCTGGGCCTGGGCCTGGGCCTGGGCCTGGGCCTGGGCCTGGGCCTGGGCCTGGGCCTGGGCCTGGGCCTGGGCCTGGGCCTGGGCCTGGGCCTGGGCCTGGGCCTGGGCCTGGGCCTGGGCCTGGGCCTGGGCCTGGGCCTGGGCCTGGGCCTGGGCCTGGCCTGGGCCTGGGCCTGGGCCTGGGCCTGGGCCTGGGCCTGGGCCTGGGCCTGGGCCTGGGCCTGGGCCTGGGCCTGGGCCTGGGCCTGGGCCTGGGCCTGGGCCTGGGCCTGGGCCTGGGCCTGGGCCTGGGCCTGGGCCTGGGCCTGGGCCTGGGCCTGGGCCTGGGCCTGGGCCTGGGCCTGGGCCTGGGCCTGGGCCTGGGCCTGGGCCTGGGCCTGGGCCTGGGCCTGGGCCTGGGCCTGGGCCTGGGCCTGGGCCTGGGCCTGGGCCTGGGCCTGGGCCTGGGCCTGGGCCTGGGCCTGGGCCTGGGCCTGGGCCTGGGCCTGGGCCTGGGCCTGGGCCTGGGCCTGGGCCTGGGCCTGGGCCTGGGCCCTGAAGGCCTGGGCCTGGGCCTGGGCCTGGGCCTGGGCCTGGGCCTGGGCCTGGGCCTGGGCCTGGGCCTGGGCCTGGGCCTGGGCCTGGGCCTGGGCCTGGGCCTGGGCCTGGGCCTGGGCCTGGGCCTGGGCCTGGGCCTGGCCTGGGCCTGGGCCTGGCCTGGGCCTGGGCCCTGGGCCTGGGCCTGGGCCTGGGCCTGGGCCTGGGCCTGGGCCTGGGCCTGGGCCTGGGCCTGGGCCTGGGCCTGGGCCTGGGCCTGGGCCTGGCCTGGGCCTGGGCCTGGGCCTGGGCCTGGGCCTGGGCCTGGGCCTGGGCCTGGGCCTGGGCCTGGGCCTGGGCCTGGGCCTGGGCCTGGGCCTGGGCCTGGGCCTGGGCCTGGGCCTGGGCCTGGGCCTGGGCCTGGGCCTGGGCCTGGGCCTGGGCCTGGGCCTGGGCCTGGGCCTGGGCCTGGGCCTGGGCCTGGGCCTGGGCCTGGGCCTGGGCCTGGGCCTGGGCCTGGGCCTGGGCCTGGGCCTGGGCCTGGGCCTGGGCCTGGGCCTGGGCCTGGGCCTGGGCCTGGGCCTGGGCCTGGGCCTGGGCCTGGGCCTGGGCCTGGGCCTGGGCCTGGGCCTGGGCCTGGGCCTGGGCCTGGGCCTGGGCCTGGGCCTGGGCCTGGGCCTGGGCCTGGGCCTGGGCCTGGGCCTGGGCCTGGGCCTGGGCCTGGGCCTGGGCCTGGGCCTGGGCCTGGGCCTGGGCCTGGGCCTGGGCCTGGGCCTGGGCCTGGGCCTGGGCCTGGGCCTGGGCCTGGGCCTGGGCCTGGGCCTGGGCCTGGGCCTGGGCCTGGGCCTGGGCCTGGGCCTGGGCCTGGGCCTGGGCCTGGGCCTGGGCCTGGGCCTGGGCCTGGGCCTGGGCCTGGGCCTGGGCCTGGGCCTGGGCCTGGGCCTGGGCCTGGGCCTGGGCCTGGGCCTGGGCCTGGGCCTGGGCCTGGGCCTGGGCCTGGGCCTGGGCCTGGGCCTGGGCCTGGGCCTGGGCCTGGGCCTGGGCCTGGGCCTGGGCCTGGGCCTGGGCCTGGGCCTGGGCCTGGGCCTGGGCCTGGGCCTGGGCCTGGGCCTGGGCCTGGGCCTGGGCCTGGGCCTGGGCCTGGGCCTGGGCCTGGGCCTGGGCCTGGGCCTGGGCCTGGGCCTGGGCCTGGGCCTGGGCCTGGGCCTGGGCCTGGGCCTGGGCCTGGGCCTGGGCCTGGGCCTGGGCCTGGGCCTGGGCCCTGGGCCTGGGCCTGGGCCTGGGCCTGGGCCTGGGCCTGGGCCTGGGCCTGGGCCTGGGCCTGGGCCTGGGCCTGGGCCTGGGCCTGGGCCTGGGCCTGGGCCTGGGCCTGGGCCTGGGCCTGGGCCTGGGCCTGGGCCTGGGCCTGGGCCCTGGGCCTGGGCCTGGGCCTGGGCCTGGGCCTGGGCCTGGGCCTGGGCCTGGGCCTGGGCCTGGGCCTGGGCCTGGGCCTGGGCCTGGGCCTGGGCCTGGGCCTGGGCCTGGGCCTGGGCCTGGGCCTGGGCCTGGGCCTGGGCCTGGGCCTGGGCCTGGGCCTGGGCCTGGGCCTGGGCCTGGGCCTGGGCCTGGGCCTGGGCCTGGGCCTGGGCCTGGGCCTGGGCCTGGGCCTGGGCCTGGGCCTGGGCCTGGGCCTGGCCTGGGCCTGGGCCTGGGCCTGGGCCTGGGCCTGGGCCTGGGCCTGGGCCTGGGCCTGGGCCTGGGCCTGGGCCTGGGCCTGGGCCTGGGCCTGGGCCTGGGCCTGGGCCTGGGCCTGGGCCTGGGCCTGGGCCTGGGCCTGGGCCTGGGCCTGGGCCTGGGCCTGGGCCTGGGCCTGGGCCTGGGCCTGGGCCTGGGCCTGGGCCTGGGCCTGGGCCTGGGCCTGGGCCTGGGCCTGGGCCTGGGCCTGGGCCTGGGCCTGGGCCTGGGCCTGGGCCTGGGCCTGGGCCTGGGCCTGGGCCTGGGCCTGGGCCTGGGCCTGGGCCTGGGCCTGGGCCTGGGCCTGGGCCTGGGCCTGGGCCTGGGCCTGGGCCTGGGCCTGGGCCTGGGCCTGGGCCTGGGCCTGGGCCTGGGCCTGGGCCTGGGCCTGGGCCTGGGCCTGGGCCTGGGCCTGGGCCTGGGCCTGGGCCTGGGCCTGGGCCTGGGCCTGGGCCTGGGCCTGGGCCTGGGCCTGGGCCTGGGCCTGGGCCTGGGCCTGGGCCTGGGCCTGGGCCTGGGCCTGGGCCTGGGCCTGGGCCTGGGCCTGGGCCTGGGCCTGGGCCTGGGCCTGGGCCTGGGCCTGGGCCTGGGCCTGGGCCTGGGCCTGGGCCTGGGCCTGGGCCTGGGCCTGGGCCTGGGCCTGGGCCTGGGCCTGGGCCTGGGCCTGGGCCCTGGGCCTGGGCCTGGGCCTGGGCCTGGGCCTGGGCCTGGGCCTGGGCCTGGGCCTGGGCCTGGGCCTGGGCCTGGGCCTGGGCCTGGGCCTGGGCCTGAGCCTGGGCCTGGGCCTGGGCCTGGGCCTGAGCCTGGGCCTGGGCCTGGGCCTGGGCCTGGGCCTGGGCCTGGGCCTGAGCCTGGGCCTGGGCCTGGGCCTGGGCCTGGGCCTGGGCCTGGGCCTGGGCCTGGGCCTGGGCCTGGGCCTGGGCCTGGGCCTGGGCCTGAGCCTGGGCCTGGGCCTGGGCCTGGGCCCTGGGCCTGGGCCTGGGCCTGGCCTGGGCCTGGGCCTGGGCCTGGGCCTGGGCCTGGGCCTGGGCCTGGGCCTGGGCCTGGGCCTGGGCCTGGGCCTGGGCCTGGGCCTGGGCCTGGGCCTGGGCCTGGGCCTGGGCCTGGGCCTGGGCCTGGGCCTGGGCCTGAGCCTGGGCCTGGGCCTGGGCCTGGGCCTGGGCCTGGGCCTGGGCCTGGGCCTGGGCCTGAGCCTGGGCCTGGGCCTGGGCCTGGGCCTGGGCCTGGGCCTGGGCCTGGGCCTGGGCCTGGGCCTGGGCCTGGGCCTGGGCCTGGGCCTGGGCCTGGGCCTGGGCCTGGGCCTGGGCCTGGGCCTGGGCCTGGGCCTGGGCCTGGGCCTGGGCCTGGGCCTGGGCCTGGGCCTGGGCCTGGGCCTGGGCCTGGGCCTGGGCCTGGGCCTGGGCCTGGGCCTGGGCCTGGGCCTGGGCCTGGGCCTGGGCCTGGGCCTGGGCCTGGGCCTGGGCCTGGGCCTGGGCCTGGGCCTGGGCCTGGGCCTGGGCCTGGGCCTGGGCCTGGGCCTGGGCCTGGGCCTGGGCCTGGGCCTGGGCCTGGGCCCTGGGCCTGGGCCTGGCCTGGGCCTGGGCCTGGGCCTGGGCCTGGGCCTGGGCCTGGGCCTGGGCCTGGGCCTGGGCCTGGGCCTGGGCCTGGGCCTGGGCCTGGGCCTGGGCCTGGGCCTGGGCCTGGGCCTGGGCCTGGGCCCTGGGCCTGGGCCTGGGCCTGGGCCTGGGCCTGGGCCTGGGCCTGGGCCTGGGCCTGGGCCTGGGCCTGGGCCTGGGCCTGGGCCTGGGCCTGGGCCTGGGCCTGGGCCTGGGCCTGGGCCTGGGCCTGGGCCTGGGCCTGGGCCTGGGCCTGGGCCTGGGCCTGGGCCTGGGCCTGGGCCTGGGCCTGGGCCTGGGCCTGGGCCTGGGCCTGGGCCTGGGCCTGGGCCTGGGCCTGGGCCTGGGCCTGGGCCTGGGCCTGGGCCTGGGCCTGGGCCTGGGCCTGGGCCTGGGCCTGGGCCTGGGCCTGGGCCTGGGCCTGGGCCTGAGCCTGGGCCTGGGCCTGGGCCTGGGCCTGGGCCTGGGCCTGGGCCTGGGCCTGGGCCTGGGCCTGGGCCTGGGCCTGGGCCTGGGCCTGGGCCTGGGCCTGGGCCTGGGCCTGGGCCTGGGCCTGGGCCTGGGCCTGGGCCTGGGCCTGGGCCTGGGCCTGGGCCTGGGCCTGGGCCTGGGCCTGGGCCTGGGCCTGGGCCTGGGCCTGGGCCTGGGCCTGGGCCTGGGCCTGGGCCTGGGCCTGGGCCTGGGCCTGGGCCTGGGCCTGGGCCTGGGCCTGGGCCTGGGCCTGGGCCTGGGCCTGGGCCCTGGGCCTGGGCCTGGGCCTGGGCCTGGGCCTGGGCCTGGGCCTGGGCCTGGGCCTGGGCCTGGGCCTGGGCCTGGGCCTGGGCCTGGGCCTGGGCTGGGCCTGGGCCTGGGCCTGGGCCTGGGCCTGGGCCTGGGCCTGGGCCTGGGCCTGGGCCTGGGCCTGGGCCTGGGCCTGGGCCTGAGGCCTGGGCCCTGGGCCTGGGCCTGGGCCTGGGCCTGGGCCTGGGCCTGGGCCTGGGCCTGGGCCTGGGCCTGGGCCTGGGCCTGGGCCTGGGCCTGGGCCTGGGCCTGGGCCTGGGCCTGGGCCTGGGCCTGGGCCTGGGCCTGGGCCTGGGCCTGGGCCTGGGCCTGGGCCTGGGCCTGGGCCTGGGCCTGGGCCTGGGCCTGGGCCTGGGCCTGGGCCTGGGCCTGGGCCTGGGCCTGGGCCTGGGCCTGGCCCTGGGCCTGGGCCTGGGCCTGGGCCTGGGCCTGGGCCTGGGCCTGGGCCTGGGCCTGGGCCTGGGCCTGGGCCTGGGCCTGGGCCTGAGCCTGGGCCTGGGCCTGGGCCTGGGCCTGGGCCTGGGCCTGGGCCTGGGCCTGGGCCTGGGCCTGGGCCTGGGCCTGGGCCTGGGCCTGGGCCTGGGCCTGGGCCTGGGCCTGGGCCTGGGCCTGGGCCTGGGCCTGGGCCTGGGCCTGGGCCTGGGCCTGGGCCTGGGCCTGGGCCTGGGCCTGGGCCTGGGCCTGGGCCTGGGCCTGGGCCTGGGCCTGGGCCTGGGCCTGGGCCTGGGCCTGGGCCTGGGCCTGGGCCTGGGCCTGGGCCTGGGCCTGGGCCTGGGCCTGGGCCTGGGCCTGGGCCTGGGCCTGGGCCTGGGCCTGGGCCTGGGCCTGGGCCTGGGCCTGGGCCTGAGCCTGGGCCTGGGCCTGGGCCTGGGCCTGGGCCTGGGCCTGGGCCTGGGCCTGGGCCTGGGCCTGGGCCTGGGCCTGGGCCTGGGCCTGGGCCTGGGCCTGGGCCTGGGCCTGGGCCTGGGCCTGGGCCTGGGCCTGGGCCTGGGCCTGGGCCTGGGCCTGGGCCTGGGCCTGGGCCTGGGCCTGGGCCTGGGCCTGGGCCTGGGCCTGGGCCTGGGCCTGGGCCTGGGCCTGGGCCTGGGCCTGGGCCTGGGCCTGGGCCTGGGCCTGGGCCTGGGCCTGGGCCTGGGCCTGGGCCTGGGCCTGGGCCTGGGCCTGGGCCTGGGCCTGGGCCTGGGCCTGGGCCTGGGCCTGGGCCTGGGCCTGGGCCTGGGCCTGGGCCTGGGCCTGGGCCTGGGCCTGGGCCCTGGGCCTGGGCCTGGGCCTGGGCCTGGGCCTGGGCCTGGGCCTGGGCCTGGGCCTGGGCCTGGGCCTGGGCCTGGGCCTGGGCCTGGGCCTGGGCCTGGGCCTGGGCCTGGGCCTGGGCCTGGGCCTGGGCCTGGGCCTGGGCCTGGCCTGGGCCTGGGCCTGGGCCTGGGCCTGGGCCTGGGCCTGGGCCTGGGCCTGGGCCTGGGCCTGGGCCTGGGCCTGGGCCTGGGCCTGGGCCTGGGCCTGGGCCTGGGCCTGGGCCTGGGCCTGGGCCTGGGCCTGGGCCTGGGCCTGGGCCTGGGCCTGGGCCTGGGCCTGGGCCTGGGCCTGGGCCTGGGCCTGGGCCTGGGCCTGGGCCTGGGCCTGGGCCTGGGCCTGGGCCTGGCCTGGGCCTGGGCCTGGGCCTGGGCCTGGGCCTGGGCCTGGGCCTGGGCCTGGGCCTGGGCCTGGGCCTGGGCCTGGGCCTGGGCCTGGGCCTGGGCCTGGGCCTGGGCCTGGGCCTGGGCCTGGGCCTGGGCCTGGGCCTGGGCCTGGGCCTGGGCCTGGGCCTGGGCCTGGGCCTGGGCCTGGGCCTGGGCCTGCCCTGAGCCTGGGCCTGGGCCTGGGCCTGGGCCTGGGCCTGGGCCTGGGCCTGGGCCTGGGCCTGGGCCTGGGCCTGGGCCTGGGCCTGGGCCTGGGCCTGGGCCTGGGCCTGGGCCTGGGCCTGGGCCTGGGCCTGGGCCTGGGCCTGGGCCTGGGCCTGGGCCTGGGCCTGGGCCTGGGCCTGGGCCTGGGCCTGGGCCTGGGCCTGGGCCTGGGCCTGGGCCTGGGCCTGGGCCTGGGCCTGGGCCTGGGCCTGGGCCTGGGCCTGGGCCTGGGCCTGGGCCTGGGCCTGGGCCTGGGCCTGGGCCTGGGCCTGGGCCTGGGCCTGGGCCTGGGCCTGGGCCTGGGCCTGGGCCTGGGCCTGGGCCTGGGCCTGGGCCTGGGCCTGGGCCTGGGCCTGGGCCTGGGCCTGGGCCTGGGCCTGGGCCTGGGCCTGGGCCTGGGCCCTGGGCCTGGGCCTGGGCCTGGGCCTGGGCCTGGGCCTGGGCCTGGGCCTGGGCCTGGGCCTGGGCCTGGGCCTGGGCCTGGGCCTGGGCCTGGGCCTGGGCCTGGGCCTGGGCCTGGGCCTGGGCCTGGGCCTGGGCCTGGGCCTGGGCCTGGGCCTGGGCCTGGGCCTGGGCCTGGGCCTGGGCCTGGGCCTGGGCCTGGGCCTGGGCCTGGGCCTGGGCCTGGGCCTGGGCCTGGGCCTGGGCCTGGGCCTGGGCCTGGGCCTGGGCCTGGGCCTGGGCCTGGGCCTGGGCCTGGGCCTGGGCCTGGGCCTGGGCCTGGGCCTGGGCCTGGGCCTGGGCCTGGGCCTGGGCCTGGGCCTGGGCCTGGGCCTGGGCCTGGGCCTGGGCCTGGGCCTGGGCCTGGGCCTGGGCCTGGGCCCTGGGCCTGGGCCTGGGCCTGGGCCTGGGCCTGGGCCTGGGCCTGGGCCTGGGCCTGGGCCTGGGCCTGGGCCTGGGCCTGGGCCTGGGCCTGGGCCTGGGCCTGGGCCTGGGCCTGGGCCTGGGCCTGGGCCTGGGCCTGGGCCTGGGCCTGGGCCTGGGCCTGGGCCTGGGCCTGGGCCTGGGCCTGGGCCTGGGCCTGGGCCTGGGCCTGGGCCTGAGCCTGGGCCTGGGCCTGGGCCTGGGCCTGGGCCTGGGCCTGGGCCTGGGCCTGGGCCTGGGCCTGGGCCTGGGCCTGGGCCTGGGCCTGGGCCTGGGCCTGGGCCTGGGCCTGGGCCTGGGCCTGGGCCTGGGCCTGGGCCTGGGCCTGGGCCTGGGCCTGGGCCTGGGCCTGGGCCTGGGCCTGGGCCTGGGCCTGGGCCTGGGCCTGGGCCTGGGCCTGGGCCTGGGCCTGGGCCTGGGCCTGGGCCTGGGCCTGGGCCTGGGCCTGGGCCTGGGCCTGAGCCTGGGCCTGGGCCTGGGCCTGGGCCTGGGCCTGGGCCTGGGCCTGGGCCTGGGCCTGGGCCTGGGCCTGGGCCTGGGCCTGGGCCTGGGCCTGGGCCTGGGCCTGGGCCTGGGCCTGGGCCTGGGCCTGGGCCTGGGCCTGGGCCTGGGCCTGGGCCTGGGCCTGGGCCCTGGGCCTGGGCCTGGCCTGGGCCTGGGCCTGGGCCTGGGCCTGGGCCTGGGCCTGGGCCTGGGCCTGGGCCTGGGCCTGGGCCTGGGCCTGGGCCTGGGCCTGGGCCTGGGCCTGGGCCTGGGCCTGGGCCTGGGCCTGGGCCTGGGGCCTGGGCCTGGGCCTGGGCCTGGGCCTGGGCCTGGGCCTGGGCCTGGGCCTGGGCCTGGGCCTGGGCCTGGGCCTGGGCCTGGGCCTGGGCCTGGGCCTGAGCCTGGGCCTGGGCCTGGGCCTGGGCCTGGGCCTGGGCCTGGGCCTGGGCCTGGGCCTGGGCCTGGGCCTGGGCCTGGGCCTGGGCCTGGGCCTGGGCCTGGGCCTGGGCCTGGGCCCCTGGGCCTGGGCCTGGGCCTGGGCCTGGGCCTGGGCCTGGGCCTGGGCCTGGCCTGCCTGGGCCTGGGCCTGGGCCTGGGCCTGGGCCTGGGCCTGGGCCTGGGCCTGGGCCTGGGCCTGGGCCTGGGCCTGGGCCTGGGCCTGGGCCTGGGCCTGGGCCTGGGCCTGGGCCTGGGCCTGGGCCTGGGCCTGGGCCTGGGCCTGGGCCTGGGCCTGGGCCTGGGCCTGGGCCTGGGCCTGGGCCTGGGCCTGGGCCTGGGCCTGGGCCTGGCCTGGGCCTGGGCCTGGGCCTGGGCCTGGGCCTGGGCCTGGGCCTGGGCCTGGGCCTGGGCCTGGGCCTGGGCCTGGGCCTGGGCCTGGGCCTGGGCCTGGGCCTGAGCCTGGGCCTGGGCCTGGGCCTGGGCCTGGGCCTGGGCCTGGGCCTGGGCCTGGGCCTGGGCCTGGGCCTGGGCCTGGGCCTGGGCCTGGGCCTGGGCCTGGGCCTGGGCCTGGGCCTGGGCCTGGGCCTGGGCCTGGGCCTGGGCCTGGGCCTGGGCCTGGGCCTGGGCCTGGGCCTGGGCCTGGGCCTGGGCCTGGGCCTGGGCCTGGGCCTGGGCCTGGGCCTGGGCCTGGGCCTGGGCCTGGGCCTGGGCCTGGGCCTGGGCCTGGGCCTGGGCCTGGGCCTGGGCCTGGGCCTGGGCCTGGGCCTGGGCCTGGGCCTGGGCCTGGGCCTGGGCCTGGGCCTGGGCCTGGGCCTGGGCCTGGGCCTGGGCCTGGGCCTGGGCCTGGGCCTGGGCCTGGGCCTGGGCCTGGGCCTGGGCCTGGGCCTGGGCCTGGGCCTGGGCCTGGGCCTGGGCCTGGGCCTGGGCCTGGGCCTGGGCCTGGGCCTGGGCCTGGGCCTGGGCCTGGGCCTGGGCCTGGGCCTGGGCCTGGGCCTGGGCCTGGGCCTGGGCCTGGGCCTGGGCCTGGGCCTGGGCCTGGGCCTGGGCCTGGGCCTGGGCCTGGGCCTGGGCCTGGGCCTGGGCCTGGGCCTGGGCCTGGGCCTG